>BPLQ01004124.1:493340-503989 GCA_021605075.1 Caerostris darwini
TAAATTAAAATAGTAGTAAATAATCTAGTTAAAATTAAAATATTCTATTAGTTTATTGTAATTGAGTACAAGGATTACTTTGAAAAAGCTATATGTATTTTCTTATTTAAATAGAATATACCAGTTTATAGTTTATGCCGTTAATATTTCACGATGGCTATGATGGAAGGGAGGACTTTCTGGGAGGACTTTTACGGGTAACTGCTCCCATTTGCATGTTGTACTAAAAAAAAAAAAAAAAACTCGGAAAACTCACACCAGTTAGTCTAACCACCAATCCGAATTGACAGGAAAACCTGGCGACGATTATACATGTCACAATCCCCTTCAAGTCTCCCTGGCCTTTGGTACCACAGGCTTCAGGTTCGAATCCTGGCGGTGGATATTTGTTAGCGGTTCGGAATCCACATTAAACTGTAGGTCCCGGTCTAATTAGCCAAAGTGTGTACAAAATGATCGCAGAGCGACAAACCAAACTAACCCTCCAGCCACCTTGTTTTTGAAAACAGTGACTACAACAGATGATGATAGCGGATTCGAATACGAGTCCTCCAGCACTGTAGCTGAGCACATTAACAATGGCTGACGGTCGAGCTGTTTTACGATATTTGTTTTTTATTTTTCTAATTGTGCATTTATTTAAATATTTTCATTGCAGAATTGATGAAAGTAAATTCGTTGATATTAATTGAGTTTACTCATAAAAAGATTCACTAATTTAAATTTATCCTATTATATTTGTTTCATTTTAGAAGTACATCGTCATAGTACATTATGCATAATTTTACATGTCTGTTTTATTTTATGTATCAAATACATTATTGGATTTTGGTTGATTTTTAATTTAAAAATACTATTGTACGCAAAAATATAATTGTACCTTTAAGCCTTTTACTTACTTAAAAATATTGAATTAGCGAAAATGTTCTAAAAATAAATTTTCAAATTAAAAATGATAAAAATCAGTTCTTAAAAGACCTGCTCTCCAGGTGCAAATTTAAATTTCAAATTCGAAAGCGACTCTTAAATAATTAATTTACCAGTAACTCAGCAAACAATAACTTCAAACGACAGTAATAATAATAATATTTCAAAACGGAATAAGATAAAAAAAAAAAGCTATAACTAAGAAAAAAATCGTGAAAAAAATGGAAAATGTTAACTTAATGACAGATATTTTACAGCCTCATATACTGGTTTTCCAGCTTATTGATGAATTTTTGCTTTATCTTGAACTTAACTCTGTATCATTTCTTTCATTTCATTCCCCCTCCCCCTTCCAGAGGCCTCACTTATTAACAGAAAAGGAAAACATCACTCGTCTACCATATTTGGCGACTCATCGCCTGAAGCTCGCCACATACGGCGATAAATGCGCCAAAGTGGGAGTACTTGAAAACCGCACTTTCCGGTGAAAACCTATGAAATACAGGCGGTATTTTTATGCTCGCCTTACTTTTTAGCGCTTTACCTTTTCCACTTTGGGGTCGGAGGGGAGGTTATTTTTTTTTTTTCCTCCTCCGACACAAAGGAACTGTTCTTTTTCTTCTTCTACAGTAATGGCAGTAGAATATTTTCTTTTGTGTCATCACAGTCAGATGATTGAGAGTGGGGGTGGTAATCGTAATTTTGTTTTCGAATCTTATGAAAATAAAATTTAATTATTAAAGCAATTGTATTGTAAAAATTGAAAAAAATCTGTCATTTTCAAAAATGTACATTGAAGATATAGATTCACTTCTAACATATGTGTAAATTTATTTTATTGTTAAGTTCTAATTTGATAAAAAATAATATTTATTGGAAGTTAAATTAAAATTTTCATTTTGAGAATAGAATTGTTGAAAATGACGGATATTAATTGAAAACGCAATTCCATGTATCATGCATAACCACATTATTATTTTTCATATAAATACGATTAGTGTTTCAGTGATCATATAAAAAAAAAAAAAAGGTTGTGAAGAATAGTAGAAATACGATTGAGTTTTATTAGAACGTATAAATTAATTAAGAATTTTTGGAATAATTTTTTGCCTGAGTGCATTTTAAAATGAGGTCTGAAAAAATTCGGCTGAGGTGAATGATTTGACTAGACCACTGAAGAAAGATAAAAAAAAAAAAATTAATCAATGCCCTTTTGATGACACACAAAAAACCTTTAAGGGTTGCAGATAGAACTCTTTTTGAAATCATGACAGTGTATTACAATGATCATGTCAAAATTTCGCCTAGGTGATAAAATTGAAAACAATTACAAAAAATTTGCTTATAGATATAGAAAGATAAATAAATATAATAAAAATAAAGATAATAATAATATATATATAAAGATAATAAAAATAATAACTCTCTTAGCCATTTCTTTCAAATGGCTAAGAGAGAAAAGTATATTTGCGCTTTCAACGCATGGGCCTCGGGATCGCAATATTTTGAATATATTTATGATTAAAGTGAATGATTTAAATCAGGGGTCACCAAACTTTCCAGTCTTCGGGCCATACTGTTTACTCCAATAAGTGCCAAGGGCCAAAACCGTTTTAATTTTTCTGCCATTATCTGTAATTCCTAGACCAGTTGCCGAGTACGCGCTCTGAGCGAGCATACACTGAAGTGACAAAAGTCATGGGATACCTCTTAATATCGTGTCGGCCCTCCTTTCGCCCGGCGAAGTGCAGCAACTCGACGTGGCATGGACTCAACAAGTCGTTGGAAGTCTTCTGCAGGAATATTGAGCCATGCTGTCTCGATAGACGTCCATAATTGTGAAAGCGTTGATGGTGCAGGATTTTGGGCACGAACAGACCTCTCGATGATGTCCCATAAATGCTCGATGGGATTCATGTCGGGCGATCTAGGTGGCCAGATCATTCGTTGGAATTATCCAGAATGTTCTTCAAACCAATAGCGAACAGCTGTGGCCCGGTGACATGGCGCATTGTCATCCATAAAAATCCCATCGTTGTTTGGGTACATGAAGTCCATGAATGGCTGCAAGTGATCTCCAAGTAGCTGAACATAAGCATTTCCAGTCAATGTTCGGTCCAGTCGCACCAGAGGACCAAGTCCATGCCATGAAAAAACAGCCCACACCATTACGGAGCCACCACCAGCTTGAACAGTGCCTTGCTGACAGTTTGGGTCCATGGCTTCGTGGGGTCTGCGCCACACTCGAACCCTACCATCAGCTCTTACCAACTGAAATCGTGACTCATCGGACCAGGCCACGGTTTTCCATTCATCTAGGGACCAACCGATATGCTCACGTGCCCACGAGAGTCGCTGCAAGCGATGTCGTTCTGTCAGTAAAGGCACTCGAGTCGGTCTTCTGCTGGAATAGCCCAAGAAAGCCAAATTTCTCCTCACAGTTCTAACAGACAAGTCCCTTGTACGTCCCACATTGATTTCTGCGGTTATTTGACGCAGTGTTGCTTGTCTGTTAGAATTTACGACTCTTTGCAGACGTCGCCGGTCTCGGTCGTTAAGTGCAGGCGGTCGACCACTGCGCTGTCCATGGTGGGATGTTATGCCTGAAATTTCATACTCTCGGCACACTCTTGACACAGTGGATCTGGGAATGTTGAATTCCCTAACGATTTCCGAAATGGCATGACCCATGCGTCTAGCTCCAACTAACATTCCGCGTGCAAAGTCTGTTAATTCCCGTTGTGCGGTCATCATCACGTCAAAACCTCTTCACATGAATAACTTGAACAGAAATGAAAGCTCTGCGAAAGCACTGCGCATTTATACCTGTTCTACGCGATGCTACTGCCATCTGAAAATTTGCATATTGCTATCCCATGACTTTTGTCACTTCAGTGTATACTTGCTAACTACAAACAATTGTCAGTGAAACATCACAATTACACAAATCTCATTAGTATTTTCTTACAAGTGGATACCCCGCGGTTTCATTCACGTCAATTTAGTTCTTCCGTTCCTGAGGAATTTTCTAGATAAAAATCATATGTTCGATTCAGGATATATACATTCCAAACATCGATATACATACATATGCGATACTCTTTACCCCAACATAACTACCGCGGGTAACCGCGGGATGTTCATTAGTTTATAATGTTAGTGGGATTGACTTCAATTATTTGTTAGTTGTTATGCTTAAGTTAAATTTTCTGCGTATTATGCTTGTCATTAAGCTTTACCTAGCAAGTCAATAAAACCGAGTTATTATCTTTCTGTGTTTTTTTATCCAACTTATTACAGCAACAATAAGCTATTCGCTGTCGCGGGCCGGATTTGGCCCGCGGGACGTAGTTTGGAGACCCCTGATTTAAATGGTGGAAAATGAAGTGAAATAGTTTTCACTTTTTGAGTGGAAACTATTTCAACAAGTCAACATCTCCAAGAATGGTTTAAAAAAAAAGAGACATAATGTGTTCTAGAAGGAGTAGGAGGAGGAGCAGCAGTTTCGGAGGAGTAGCAGTCTCATATGTACCGTATTGAATTCTATCAACTACAGATAACCTACAGTTTGATGACAATGTGAGATTATAAATGCCAATGTGGTGGCAATAACGCACGCTGCTAGTGGCAATTAAGTCGAACTGACTAATTTACAAACCAACACTACCATTAGTTCTGAAATGGTAGCCACCTATCATTAAAGAAGACTTTTGTGATACCTCAGTCCTTGATATGTATTTATAGAATTCAACTTCATCTCATATATTAAGAAAGGTACAACACTAACAAAATATTTACGGCAGAGAAAATATTTCCGAACTGACTGATTGAGTTACGGCTGAATATAGAAAACACAGTAACAAATACATATACAAATATAATATATATAAGTGCAATATCGATTACTGGAAATACATATGCTTTCTAAATAATCGATATTCACAACATTCATGCATGGAAAACATTAGTAGTAAACATTTGTCCCGTCAGAAACATTTTTAGGCAATAGCAAGAAATTCTAACATAAAAAAAAATAATAAATAAATAAAAAATACAGGAAAACTCCGATTTTCCATCAAAATATACATAAAAATCATACTTTACCAATAATTTGACTGCAAATATTTTTTTTTTTTTGTTTATCTTATACTATTTCGTATAATTCATAGGTTAACCTACTCATCCGGCTGATGACGTCATGCCAAAGATATACAAGTCAGACTATCTCGTTCTTGTAATCAATCAAACAGACAAGAAACTTCATGCTCTCCAAACCATCGCTATTCTATCGTGGTTTTCAAGTTATCATTGCCATAGTGAAAAGAGAGTGACCACATAACCATTAGGGAGGACCATGTCCATTCAATAGCGAAGACATATCTGGAGGGATTACGTTAACTTTGAAGTAGATAATCTTCTCGTTCAGCCCACCTAAATTCTTCAATCCTCGTTTAAAGAACACGATAAGGTTTCACACCTTCTTAAGCCTCTTCTGTCCATATAGTTCCATATAGTAAGTAAGGGATAAAGTAAATCCATAGAGTAAGGGAAGCAAGGAATTTATCCGATAAGTTTGATACAAATCTACAACTTAAATACTACAACGAAATACTACAAACTTCGATTAAAATCTATTATGAAAACCATACATTCTTTAAAACTATTTTTAAAATGTTAATTCATTGTGCAAAATAAATAAATTTCTACATACCTAGGAAAAAGGATCGATTTTCTTTTTCTTATGATGCACATACACAGAACAATCTCTATAATCCAAGACATAAACATGCATGGTACAAGAATCACCAATATTCACAGTGGATGGAGTGAATGGTGATATCAACGAATACAATCAAAGTCCTTGGATACAGAAACCGGCGCAAATGGAATTCTTTTTAAGTAGTTTAAATGAGATTATTTGAAATAAAATAAGCTATAAGATTTGATAAAGAATCACAAAAGAATATATTTTTGAAAATATTTTGCTTCCTACAATATTCTAAGAAAATTCTTTATATTTTCACACTTTCAGCATTAAATTCAAAGAAATAGAATTTTTAAAAATAATTCTTTTTTATGCTTATTTCCAAGTTCTACGAGTTTCTTTATTCACAGTTGTAGTTACTGAGCTGAAAAAATGTTCATATTTTAAAATTTTTGCATTTTCTACTGGTGTAGTAGGTAAATAGTAACATTAGTGTAGTAGTAACATATTGGTGTATCCATTGAGAAATTAATAAATAATGAAACTGTATTCGTGCAATGTCGTAATATGTGACTTATTCCCATTATTTATCAGACATCTTGTAAGTTTGAAAATGTCAGAAAATATTTTGATATTATTTCATGAATACGTATTCTAAACCATCTAAGTGAAATAGATATAATATAAAGGGTTAAAACAGCGGATGAACCATAAAGATCTCCAAACTCTTGCATTTGGAGAAAGATTTAGTTGTCTTCGTCTACAAATTTTTACTTTTATTGTTAAATATATATTTTTCTGGCCTCATTAAATATGAAAAGAGAATTTGTTTTTAATTCTTAGGATAAATAAACTATTATTCATTAAATAAAAATGAAATATCTGAACATAACAATAATAATAATTATTATTATTATACATTTGGTCAAATAAATGTTTACCTGTTTATGCGTAATAATATATATATACATATATATATATATATATATATATATATATATATATATATATTTTATAAAAAGTGAAGTCAAAATCAGTGAACTGCTAGAGAAAAGAAAATTATTATTTATAATAACAGATGGCGCCACCACATCTCTTGGAATTATACTTAATTTACAATGTTAATAAATGAAAAGTATTGAAAAATATAAAGGAATCTTTTAGAAATGTCTTAGTAATTAATTTTTTAAAAGAAAATTAATCTGCACACAAATCATTGAACATTTAATTCTTACCTCAAGACTGTCAAGTAAATAATTCTACATAAAGATCTTCCACTATTATCTTCAATTACGTGATCGCCGAATAACTTAGAAATGTCAATTCGTAAGGTTCTAGCATGATTTTAACTGAAAATGCAATGGTAAGTAAATGTTCCAAATCAGTGAAATTTTTTACGTGATTTAGATAAGTGGATATCTCTACAATTTGTGCGATTAAAAAGATTCAATCATATTATCAACTTGAATAAGAAAAAAATAAAATTAACTATTTATATACACGCATACATATATATATGATAGCAAATCATGCTTTTTAATGATAATGGATAAAATATCTAATAATTGATAATCTTATCACAAAATAAATTTCAAATCGGCTTATCTCAAATAAGAGTGAAAAATCCTGTAGCAGGACAAAACTACTTACACATTATTTAGAATACATACCAAGCTCAGAATATTATTTTTTACTAAAATGTGTGAATAAATTTATAACTTTCGAAAAAGAACCATACTATTTTTTACTAAGAAATAAAAATACAAAATGAATGTCATTTGTATACGTTTTTGTTACAATTTAGGACGATTTGAACCTGAAAATGTCGCCAAGGTAATATGGATGTAGGACCGGATTTTCCAATAGGCTAACTAGGCTTCCGCCTAGGGCCTCAAGATCAAGAGGGGCCTACATTCAAATTGTTAGCAAAATCATAATTACACTATTCTAAAGACAGTAAACACTAAAACATTGAATCACAAATAAGGAGAAATTCTACACATATGAATAATAAACAAACATAATAAATAATTTACAAACTTAAAAATGGGAAGTGAAAGGGCCTCATAACTGGAATAGCCTAGAGCCTCTTTTCATCTAAATCCAGCCCTATATGGATGCAAAAGGGAACTGAAAGGAAAAAATTCGTTTTTGGTTGGGAGTTCTGCTTGTACTTCTTGGGATTTAAAACTGTTTCTCTGAAAACATAACTATTTTTCAATTCCTTCTATTAGCTCCCACTCTCCCTATATATATCTTGTTCAAATTTTCAATCGTTCATAAAATACTTTTTATTCATCCACTCAAGTTCAAATATATATATTTTTTTTTTGAACTTGTAGTGGATGACACTGGATGTTAATACAGTTTTTTCAAATATTAATTCAGTAATTAAACTAAATTATTAATTTTAGTTTTTTTTTTAGATTTAAGTTGCATATATCGACCAATAGATGACGCCAGATAAACTTAAAAAAAAAGGAATGAAAATTATTTATAAAGGACTTTCTGCAATATAATGAAAAAAAAAAAGTAGGAATTGACTTAAAATTTTTTTATATATATTACGTTATAACTTTATTTGATGTAAAACCAAAAATTCTGCAAAAATTCGACTTATTTCTTTTTAATTAAATAAAGATACATTTTTACAATATTGTATAAAAAGAATTTTTAAATATTTGAGATATATTATGTTGTGCTATCTTTTTTGAATTTCCCCTCCATACGTGTATCATTCTATTATATGTTGAATTATGCTAAAGTTACTAATCTGTATTGTGTATTGTTACGTAGAAACCATAGCAACGTGCTGCACTCACTTTTAGAAAATTATTTTCATTAAAACCTAAAAGCATTATTGAACATTATACAGCATGCCATTCATCAATGATTAGAATAATGCAATTTTCAATGTCATCCAAGGTCAAACGAAAGCTATTCCGATTAGAATTCTAAAAAATTCTTTCTTTCCGAATTCTAAAAAAATTCTTTTGTTCATTCATATAAGTTTTTTGTTATAAAAGAATTTGTTTCACGCTCAAGTTGCTACAACTGATCTGCGTTACGCTGGTTAAAGTTTAAATAATACACAATTTTTTATAATCAAAATTCCTCATGTTAAAAGTAAATGGTAAAACACTTAATTCATATAGCAATGATCAATCCCCAATATAAAATTAATAATAAAATAAGTAGAATGTTTTTTTTAATGTCTGGATTGCAAGAGAATGAAAATAATCGATTACAACGCCATTATAAAGCAACAAACGTTTTTTTTCTGCCTTAAAGTAGGTATTTAAACTTTTTTTGTGAATAATTTTATTTTGTATTATTCTTTTTTCAATACCTTCTATTAGCTCACACTCTCCCTATATATATCTTGCTCAAATTTTCAATCGTTCATAAAATACTTTTTATTCATCCACTCAAGTTCAAATACATTCTTTTTGAACTTGTAGTGGATGACACTGGATCTTAATACAGGTTTTTTCAAATATTAATTCAGTAATTAACTTTAATGAATTAATTTTAGTTTTTTTTTTTAGATTTAAGTTGCATCTATCTACCAATAGATGGTACCAGATAAACTTAAAAAAAATGAATGAAAATTATTTATAAAGGACTTTCTGCAATAGAGAGAAAAAAAAGTAGGAACTGACTTAAAAATTTTTTTTTTTTTATATTTTCTTTGGATTTCTAATTTCTGTCATGATATTTATTTTGTACAATAGAAACATGTAAGATTATTTGATAAAAATCTATGTTTTTCTAGATTTGAATTTTTATTTCAATTTCATGCGGAAAAGAAAAACTACTGAACTCTCAAAACATAAATAGTTTTCAATTATTTAAATTTAAAATTGATTTAATTAATTAAAATATTTCGTTGGAAAGCATGAGCTGGAAAACTATTTGCATAAAATGGAGTACCATTAGAATGTTGTACGAGCTGGAAATAACATACAATAGTAATTTATTAATTTGTAGTGTTTTTTTTAGTTATTAAACAAGCTTTTGTTATATATTTTGTAAGTTTTTTTTTAAAGACATATGTAAACCTGTATCTCTATATCAGGGGCAATATTGTTGACATTGACATTGAATGACATTGGACAATATATGTTTATTATAATTGAGCAGGTGAGTCAGAAGCAGAAAAAACCATGAGCTACTATAAAAAAAAAATTTCTGTGAATACAGGTTTTCATCAGAATTTGTTTCCCAATTTTTTTCTTTTACCCATAAAATATATGGGTATTGTTTTGAGGGGAGCAGGTCAGCTTTTTTAACTGGGCCACTTTCAACCTTTCTTATAGATATTTTTTTATTTAAATTTATTTTACGAACTATTTTTGTTGATTTATTTAAATTTCTTTCCCGTGCTTTTTTTTATAAAATCGTTTGGGATTCTATAGTTATTTATTTATTTTTTTCAATTTCTTCCGTGCCTTTTTAATAAATTTCTTTCTTGTGCTTTTTTATAAAATCATTTGGAATTCTATAGTTTTTTTATTTTTTATTTATTTAATCTGTTTTCTTTTTTCAGTTTTAAAAGTTAACTGATGAACATAATATATTGCTTGAATATGATTTGTTGATACTTTTTCTTTCTTTGTTTATTTAAGATTGATGTTATGCGTTTTGTTCTTACATTAAATTCTAAATTTTATAGATAACCTATATATCGGCAGTTCCGATTACATAAAAAACAAGTAATAAATAAAAAAAATTTTTTAGTCAATTCCTACATTTTTTTCATTCTATTGCAGAAAGTCCTTTATAAATAATTTTTATTCATTTTTTAAGTTTATCTGGCGCCATTTATTGATAGATATATGCAACTTAAATCTAAAAAAAAACTAAAATGAATTAATATTTGAAAAAACTGTATTAACATCAAGTGCCATCCACTACAAGTTCAAAAAAAAAAAATGTATTTGAAGTTGAGTGGATGAATAAAAAATTTTTTATGAACGATTGAAAATTTGAACAAGATATATATAGGGAGAGTGTG
>BPLQ01004124.1:504089-520123 GCA_021605075.1 Caerostris darwini
AAAAAAAAAAAAAAAAAAAATTACAGCTTTCCTAACCATGACAAGCCGAAGTGAAAGTTCTATCCTGGGTAATTATTAATTTTTTTGTGTTCCTTGCTTTCGTCCGTACTGATTTTCATGCCTTTGTAATGGCATTTCTTACTCTTGCTAATGTAATTGTTTCGTTTTATCGTACTGTTTTCATTGATTTTGCAGATTTTGATTAACACAGAATTCAAACCATGACGAGATTATTATTACCAGAGTAAAGTTAAAGTAGGCGGCCATGTCAATTTCAGTACTTTATCAACCTTAAAGGCAACTATTCGATTTACAGTATTAACAAGTAATTTGAATTTAAATACAATACAAGAAATTTAAGTGCAATTTACAGTATTAACAAATACAGTATTAACTTTTAAAGGTAATTTAAATTTATTTTTTTTTAGCGAATTTAATCAAACGCTTTCATTATTTTAATTTATATTTATCGTTTCAATAATATTTTTATTATATTTATTTATTGCATTTATGTATTATTATTATTATTTTTTTTTTGAAAAATACTATTCGCTATTTTATATGAGCAGTATGTTTATTTATCGACCTTAATGAAAAGGCTAGAGCGATTATAAAATATAACAATTAAAATTTTGTTTATTTATTGTTATTTTGCTTTTAAATGTTTAACATTTATTTATCATAACTAAAATACATAAATCTTTTTCAAAATATCAAAATTCTATTTATTCATACATTCAAATATTGACTGAAACGTTTTTTTTTTTGACGCGATTATGCAATTTATGAGGATATATTATATCATTGTTTCTTTATTAGAATTTAAATATAGGAATTATAATTTAAATAACAGGCTGGCTGAAAAGTTCATAGGCTGGCACATAGATGGCGCTACTAGTATTAAATCCATATGATTTTTAGTTAGCCCTAACCACACGTGTTAAAAGACACGTATATAAATTTGACAGCTGTTGCACTATTAGTATGTGAGTTATAGCATTTTTAGTGTTCATCATGTGCAGTCCACTCGGCTGACTGTCGATTGGACTCCGGTGTGAAATGCTTCATCCATTGTCACATATCGACGCAAAAATTCGGGTTTATTAAGATTGAACAGCTCTAAACACTGCTTGGAATCATCAATTCGTTGTTGCTTTTGGTCTATTGTGAGCTCGCGCGGCATCCACTTTGAACACAGCTTTCGCATATCCAAATATTCATTCACGATATGTCCAACACGTTCCTTTGATATCTTTAGGGTCTCAGCTATCTCAATCAACTTCACTTTACGGTTATCAGAAATTATTTTGTGGACTTTTTTGATGTTTTCGTCGGTAACAGCCTCTTTGGGGCGTCCACTGCGTGCATCGTTCTCGGAGCTCATTTCCTCTCGTTTAAATTTAGCAAACCACTTCTCTACGGTTGATTTTCCTGGTGCAAAGTCCAAATAATGTTTATCAAGCCAAGCTTTGGCTTCAATAGTATTTTTTTTCGCCAAAAAGCAATGCTTTATTAACACACGGAATTCCTTTTTATCCAATTTTTCAAACTAACAAAAGTTGCTTCACGAAAAAAGCTATAACTCACATACTGAAAGTGCAACAGCTGTCAAATTTATACACGTGTCTTTTGAAGGCTGGGCCAACTAAAAATCCTATGGATTTAATACTAGTAGCGCCATCTATGTGTCAGCCTATTAACTTTTCAGCCCACTTGTTAATGTAATTTACAGTAACTCAATTTTCTTTCTAACTGGAATTAACATAAATAAAACAGGGCTCGTGTATTAAAATTTATTTTTCCTGTTCTAAGAAACAGGTGACGGGTTTCACAAAAATTACATGTCTTGAGGTGATTATTTATATATTTATTTGCATTAAAAGAATTTACATTATAATAAATAAAATTTTTTTCTGATTTGATATTTGATCTTCCAGTTTGGTGTTTCTTACTCATATGCCTTGCCAACAACATTTGCGCCGGAAAAATAGACTGACTATTCTTACTTTTATTCCCCTACATTTTAAAATATGAAAAGAAATTCTTGGAGCAGGTCCTTTTGAAATAGCAGTCACCTTCACACGTCCATTCATATTCCCCCCTGTGACACGTGAAAACGTTTAAGGGGCCCTTGACAGGAAGCAGGGAGGGTAAAGAGGGGTATAGAAAGTTGTGTCAAAACATCCCCCAAAAGATACAGAAAGGTAGCGGGGGGGGGGGGGGGGGAAGGGGGAAATATTCTAAACGTTCCTGACCCTCTTCTTCTACTCCAAATAATCCAAAGCACTTAGGTGCATTGGTTGTGTTTTGTAACCTTATACGACTCAAGTGTTGCCACGCTTTCACAACGAAAATATTTAAATTATGTTAGAAAAACTGAATAGAACATATTTCCTGTTTTATTATTTGTCAAGCTTAGTATTTTTTTTTTTTCCTCCTCTGGATTTGAAGCATAAGTTTTATTTTATTTGTAATTTTTTTTTTTTTTTTAAGTAAGTAATAATGTGTTTGAACGCAAATAAATTTTTTTACTTAAACTATTTTTTTTACACATATTCTTTTACAATATAACTCGGATATTTTTTGTGCAGAAATAACTAGCATAAATGTAATATAAATCATTGTTATATACAATTACAAGAAATGATTGTTACACTATATAACAATTAACATAAACGTAATATAAATCCTTTTTAAATATAATTAGAAATGATTGTTATACTATACAATAACTAATATAAACGTAATATAAGTCATTGTGAAACATAATTACAAGAAATCATTGTTAAAAATACAACAACGTAAAACTATTCCTCTAGGTTTAAATGAAGTAATAATAATAATTAAAAAAACATTTTTAATTGTTTCCTTTTATATTTAAAGCAAAATAATAATAATGATAATAATAAATAAATAAATGTCATCATCATCATTGGTACGTCAGCCCCATGTTGGGCCAAGGCCATCTGCCTACTGGCAGATTTCGAGATAGGAGATATTTTAAAGGCAGCAAAATATTAATAATATTGGAAGCTGATGTTAAATTACTGACGTTGATATGGTCGCTTTTTTATTTGAATTCTCATGATTATGATTTCATTCTTTTGTTAATTCTCCAAAACAATTGTAAATCATTAAAGGCATTTTAAATAATGCGAATAAAAGTAATTGAACGATGCTAATAAAAGTAATTGAATGAATAAAGAATTGTAACGATGAAACAACGTAATTACAGATTTGTAAGCATATCAGATTATGAAATGTACAATTTATTTATTTCTTTTAAATCAAAAATCAAACATTCTAGATTGAACATGTAAAAAAAATAATCGCTCTATTAAATAGATTCCTTTCGTTTATTGATTTTTACAATTAATTACTAATCTAGGATCAAACAAATTAAGCCTTTTTAGTTAAATTATTCATCAAAAAATATTCTAATAAATACAGAGAGAAAGAATTTTCTTAACAAAATCGAATTTCGTAACAATATTATTATTTTAAGTAACAATTTCTTTCTTACAAATTGTTACAATTTTGTTGAATAAAATTAAATCTAATATTTAATTACTGTATAGAGATGCGTAATTTGTATTAATAATCATTTAAAAACTTCAATTTCTGGGAATATTAGATTTCGATGAATGAAATTCCCCTGCAAAATTCTTGAGTTGATTATCGAAAAAGAATCATTATATAAAACACTTTCATTTATTCTTCTTCAAAAAGAAGAATATGAAAAGTTAGATTTTTTTTATCTCTACAAAAATATGTATATAATATTGGGGAACAACCAATCGTGCCTGAGGAAAATTGAAACATAGCGTGAAGGCGACAATGTTGTGCGAACTTGGCGAAGGTGTAGAATTCTAATTTCTTCCAGAACCCGCCTTTTCGAACGGCAACCCTGAAATTCTCCAATGCTGATGGACGTGAGCGGGGGGAGAAAGAAAGCCTTGGGGGTGCACGTGAGAAGAGAAGACAAAGCTCTGTAGAGTAGTCTAGCTAGGCAGAAGACTGGTTGTGGTTCTTTGGCGTCCTTTTGAAAAGTGTTCGACGGACATTATTGAGAATCGCGTGGAATGTCAGATTATCCCCTGGTTAACCAAAATCTATGTCGTCGGTTATTGGACCTATTGTAACAATTCCAGAGTGATCACTTTAACGATTATTTCAAAGGATTTTAGAATATTTTGTGTTCCTCGAGTGAGAATATTTTTTGTTTACAAACAGATCGCTACAACAACGTGATTTTTTTTCCTACTGGGAATATAATAGAATTTTTTCGTTGCGGTGCAATAGGAACAGATTATATTTTGGTAAGTTCATTTTTTTTCTTCACGTAATCATTCTGTTGTATTTCTTTGATGGTTATTTTAAGGGTAGAGATAACGTTAAATATTTATTAAACTGTTTATTTAAGCGATGTGAGGAGAAAAAAAAAATTAAATTTACGTAATTTAATGTCATTTTAAAATAACATTGAAAAGCGTGAAGATGGTTATATATATATAGTATAACGTTCAATGTTCAGTTATTAAAGCAGGTAAACAAAACATGTAATTTTTTTGTGCGTTTTTTTAAAATTATTATTATTTTTTGTATTTTATATATTTACTTTCAATTGTGTGTGTGTGTGTGATTTTAAAGTTTCTACTTTGGTCTTGAGAATACTTATAGGAATGGTTATACTAAAATAATGTAACATTAGTTCTATTTATCAGTAAGAGTTAATGTCATTTAAAGAAATTGGACTAAAAGTTTTATACAAAGAAAAAAAAAAATTACTGTTCATTTTCTTTTGCATGCCTTAATAAAAAGAGCATTTTTGTACATTATTATAAAATAAACATGAAATAAAAGATTGAAGTGGAAAATTTTAATTTTTTATTAGATATAATAAATAAATAATAGGAATAATTTAACTTTTTAATTAAATGTTTGTCGAAAATAAGTAAATTTTCCCAGTGATTTAGAATTTTTTAGACGTTTCTTATAAAAACTTCTTTTAAATGTGGTGGATAATATTAAAAAAAAAAATGGATATTCATTCATTCTTAGAGTGTTATTGCTGCTATAAGATTTACTTTTCGAATAAAAAATGTAGACAAACTTAAAGGACATTAAATGGCAAACGTGATGTTATAGAAAAATTAAACTTAAATAATATGTAAATTACAAAGATATATAAAGAGAGGGAGATAATTTTTATGATTAGTTTCATTAAACTGTTTATGGTTCATGATAGTTTTCTATGGTAAAATTTTTTTAAAAAAATGTAATATTTGAATTATTTTTTTTGTTGTGTACTTGTGTAATTTTTGAAAAAAATTTAGTCATTAGATTCTTTATAGTAGCATATAATTTGAGGGCCATGGAAAATTGTAAATCAACTTGAGGTCTCATTTAGCTTCTATAATTTATCAAGTTTATATCAAAAATTATTAATTAAGCTCTTGTATGGTTAAAATTAAGGGGGAAGATGTTTTCTTTAAGTTTAAAATATTAATGCTTACCAAAAACAAATTTTGCAAAAAAACTGGGTTACCATTAGAAGAAACTGAAAAACATAATGTTACAAAGATATGTATTGTTTAAACTTTTTAAGTTACTAATGAACTTTAGCACTTCATTAATATAGAAACCTTGTGAAATCATATTTTCAATGTAGATTATGTGTGTTATATAATTATTAATTTGTCAAATAACAAAATTTATTACAATATCATATTTGGGTATTATAAAACTATAAACTCTACAACAATAATAATATTTTGAATATATAATTCTATTAAATTATAATTTATTTAAAACATTTTGAAATAAGGGATTTAAAAAATTAATATTTTCAAAATTGATTTTATTACATATTTAAGTTTGAAAATTTGATACTTATTATTACATCCCCACAATAAACTGCATGATAATTGCATTGAATTCCATACCAATTGGGTGGCAGTTTTTACCATGGTTTCTTATAATTTACCTCCCATAAGAAGAGTTTTTATGATATTTGTAATGATTTTAATTAGTATGAGATGCAAAAATTTTTTGATATTTCCTTATTGTTATAAAAATCTTACCAGAGGCTGTATGTATTAAAATATAATAACCACTTAAACCATACATATTTTATTTAGTAATAAATCCCACAGCGATATATATATATATATAGGATATTAACATTCGTAGTAAAATTTTTAAATTGTGGCTATGTATCTCAAGTATTGCATTGAATCTACTCAATCTAAAATGTCTAATATCTAAACTTTTCCACATATTATTTGACCTGTCAATTCATCAGATCTTTGAGACGATAAGAAATGCACTGATAATAAAAGTTCATACAATGATATCTTGTCAATTTGATTATTTTACATTACCAATTGCTCACTGATATGCTAAACTGTACATATATGGCATTTCTTCCATTTTAACAACATACTAAAGAAAATTATATCTGTGATTTTATGTTGTAAAGGCCTAACTCCATATTAATCAATAAAGTGAAGAATCTATAATTTTCTGTATGGGGTGTTTAAGGAATTGGAATGTTTGAATATCGAGCAACTCAAGAGTATCAAGTTTTCATATAATACTTGAATCGTGATTCTCCTTTTTACCTGTGTAGTTTGTAGTTTTCCTATTCATTTCCTTATTATGATTTCTAGATATTATGCTATTATAGATTATTATGGACTTCACAATTTCTGGTTTTTTGAATGATAAAAATGGAAAATATTTGAGTAGTTGATAGTTCTAAATCAAGAGCAAGTGACAAAGTTAATTATTTTACTAGTTAGTGCTTATTTTCACATCAGAATATTCAGTTGATTTTCACTCTTTCAAATTTATGTATATTTCTTATGTATAAACTGCAAAAAATTTCTAAAATTTTTAAATGTATGCACATTGTTAGTTTACAAACCAAATCAATTATTTTTAAAACATTGAGGCCAAATTTACAACTTACATAAAAAAAGAGAAAAATAATCAAGTTTTTTTTTCTTTTGATGTTCAGTTCTTAAATTTTTTAATTTTTAAGTTTAAAGCATTTTAAAAATTCATTTTAAAAGTTAAACATCTTAAAATGAATAAGACAAAATCTTTCAGGACATATCATGAAAATTAATCAGACCAAGCAAGCTGTAATTCTGCTATTATGACACATTATTGAAAGTGCTAATACAGTGCAACTACATTATAGCAATTCAAATGGGAAAGCGCAACTAGCAGTGGCATCTCAGGAGTTTGGGCTTTCATTCTCTCCTCTTCAAACTGAATAGAAAGAATTCCTGTCCTATGGATTTATATTGCTATCCGTAGACATGCGTATTGTGCTATTCAGAGTCATGGTTTATTTTTGTTTATTAGATTTTGAACAAGTCTTCCACCTTTTTTGTTTGGAAATTAATGTTTTTATATCCAGCATGCTTCAGATCCATATTGTGATGTATTAATTTTCATAATAAAAAGGTCTGCTCACACTAATAAAAATTTGTGAAAATACTTCAAGAAGAGTAAAATAATTCTTTATGTTGGTAATTGATTAAAAAAATATATTTTAGAAAAAGTTAAAATGTCAATTGCAATGATTTTTTTTTATTTTTAAACAACAGTTCTTTAGAAATGCAATAATTTACAAACTTATTGTTATTATTCACTTTTTCAAAGTAAACAATTATTTAAAAGATAAAATCATGCATAAAAAAGACTGACAAAAATCGCTACAAAAGACCTGTAAATTAAAGACCAGAAAATTTTGTTAGTTTATCACCATCACATGCATACATGAACATTTGTTAGAAAAATTTTTGCTGATGCTGTTTACTGTTGCATTAACTTCATTATGTACCCTTATACTTGTAAATACTACTTGCTTTTTTTATTTTTAGCATTTAAATTGTTGATTCATGTCATATTATCAAGTGCGACTCATGGTAGTGATCTGTCGTTTTTTTTACAACATTAATAAATCTAATGCTCTTTGTATATTATTAAAAGAGTCAGACAAATACATTTAAGGCTGTCCCAATAGGTAAAATATTATTACAAGAAAAAAAAAATGCTACAAACAAGTACCTTTCTGATATGTATTGCACAGCAGCTAATTGTTTTTCACATTTAAAAGAAAAAAAAAATACAAGAAATTCTTATTTTTGTACATTTGTAGCAAGCATCAGTTCTGTTAATATGCTATTTTAAGTAATTTTTTATTTTTGTTTCTCTTTTTGATATTCAAAAATTCTTAAAATGGGTTGCTAAAATTTGGGTAAAATTATAATTTCATGTATAAAAGGGATTTTTTTTGTTACAATGTTTTGAAATTCCAAATCATGCCAATGCTAGCGAAAAAAATGTGAAATTATATAAAATAAGAAAATAAAATTTAACCATTTTAATTTTTTTTTTTTTTTTTTTTGTATTTTTATTCAAAAGCTTTAGTCCATTTCATTAGGAAAATATTTAGTAGCATTTTGAGCTTCAGTTTAATACATAAAAGAGAGATAAGGCTTAATACATGACATACATCTTTGAGAATAAAGCTTATAATACAATAAAGATGATTAAATAACCGTACAATTTACCCCAAATTCAATTTTTTCTTTCAGTCTGGGAGAAAAATACGTTTTTTTTTTTTCATACGAAAAAAATAATACAAACAGAAACGAATAAAATTAATATATAATCAGCTGGGCCCATATACGGGTTACCCATAACATTTAGAATTTACGGGTTATTCATAACATTTAGAAGAACGAAATGCTTAATGGTGACTTAAAAAATAAAGAAAAAAACCTCTTCTTTTCTCGGAAAAATCTCATTTTCACTTTGAAATAAAATTTCCTTGCTTTCAACAGACAATTTTTTAAAAACAATTTTACATTAATTTTTCTTCTGAATTCATCTTTTTACTAAATTATTTTATAATTAAGTATTATGTATAAAAAAGCTCATTAAAAATGAAAAAAAAAAAAGTTACAGATTTCAATGAAAGTGCCAGAAATTGAATGTGGTCGAGGACACGAAAAATCCCGCTCTCAAAACAATATCCATATATGATATGATTAAAAAAATGTTCTTAAAAATATTAAGTTCATTAATTATTTTATTATTCTTTCATTTTATTGCCGCCATCTCGCTAACACGTGTGAATAACCAAACAATTTTTTTAGACTTAAAAGTGTCGTTTAAAGAAGACGTATCATTTTTAGTTTTGTCGATTACAGTTGATGATTTTCTAGGAGGTAATACAATATTGAAGAAAACTAAAAGTGACAAATCGAGTCTTCATGAAGTGTTATTCTTGGCAAATGTTATTTGGGCCGTTGTCCAAGAAATGGAGGGTTAATATTCTCTTTAATTTTAGAATGTTCTTTGCCATTGCAGCTGTCATTCGGAATTCTATCTTCATTTACGTTGCGGTGTTTCAGTTTTTGATGGTATATTTCTTTTCTTTGCTACTTCATCAGCTCGTCTCCTTTTTCTTAATTTTTTCATCTTGTTTTTAAGTCTGCACTCTTTGTTGTAATAATAGTTTTTTTTTCTTTTAAATTTAAGAAGAATAATTTGTTCTTTTAGCCAAAAATGTATTTAATTTTATTTGGAAGGTTTTATAAATTTTGTTTCTCTTATGGAATAAACCTTAGTTATAGTTTTTTTTTAAATTAAAAATTTTTTTTTTGTTTTTGATTTTTTGAATTTTAAAATAAATCATTCTAAACTACAGATGTATTCGTATTTTTTTCATCCATTCGTTACTAGAATTTTATTTCATAAAAAATATTAAAAAAACAATTTTTTTTTTGTGGATTTTGTTAATATTTTATTTATAGTTTCTAAAAACAAATTTCTAGAATCGTAATTTATAAGCCAATATCGTATCCAATAAATTATCATAATACTGTTTTATAACGCAAGTTTTAAATTCGCTCCCGGTGTATGATGCAGTTACTGTTGCCTGAAAAGAGGACTCGATGACTACTAATGGTTATTTTTCGTGTTTTTTCCTTAACACATACAAATTTGAGGCAATTACTCGTATAAAAAGTCATTTTACTCAACTATTATTTACTTTCGCTTGTCGGTAGACTGTTTGTGGCAATAATATTTATGTGTACAATATTGTTTTTGTATTTCACAGTGAAATATTAAATGTACTGTAAAACACAGATGTCTCCATGAACAGGAAAAAAAAAAAAAAAAAGACAATTAATCGGCTGGTCCGGTTTCACAATGAAATATTAAATGTGTTGTAAAACACAAATGCCGCCATGAACAGGACTAAAAAGTCAATTAATTGGCTAGACCGATGTACACGTTACCCATAAAATTTAGAATTTAATATAAGAACAAAACGCATAACAGCAAACTTCATCGAAGAAAAGGTATCGATAAATCATATTCAGGCAATGCATTATGTTCATTAGTTATCGTTGAAAACTGAAAAAATTAATTAAATTTAATAAAAAAAACTAGAATTCCAAAAGAATTTATAAAAGTATTGTGAAAGAAGTTAAAAAAGTAAGTAAATGAATGAATTAAAACTAACACGTGAAATTCGAAATGATTTTATAAAAAAAAAAAATGTACGTGAAAGAATTTTAAACCAATAAGAATAGTCTGTGAAAGAAATTAAAAAATAATAAATGTTGATAGAGGTCCATGGCATCGCCAATCCACTCTGCTCAAAACAATACCCATATATTTTATGGATAAAAAAAAAAAGAAAAGAAAATTTAGTAATTGTGTAAATTTGGTCTTTTACGAAATAACAATTATTTTTGTTTGTTTACTCCATCATTTTGTGTTAAAATTTTGTGTATGTGTATAATTTAAAAAAAAAATTTTGTGTGTGTTTCTTTCAAAAGCTATTCTTATTGGTTTAAAATTCTTTCACGTACATTTTTTTATATAATCGTTTGAATTCCATACTTTATTTTTTATTTTTGTTTATTTATTTTGAAGTTCTTTGCACTCTTTCATGTTGTTGTGGATTCAAATAACACGATTTTTTTTCCTTCAAGAATGATATGTTCTTTTAATCAAAGGTCTATTTGATTTTATTTGGAAAGTTCAACGTTTTTCTACTACATATGAAATGATTGTTTTGTTCAGTCTCTATTATATTTTTAAATTTCTTAGATTCATATTATAAATAGCAAATTTATTGTTGTTTTATTTTCCTTTCATTCTTTGAGTAAAAAATTTGTTTATTCGTTTATTGTAATATTCTTTATAAAAAATATTTTTATCTGAATTTATTTAATGCAATATACATTTATTCAATTTTACATTTATTCTTTGATGAAGTTTGATTAATTAGATATAGCTATCGCGGGATTAGAAGCCTCTATCATATTTATTATGAAATCCTTTGTCAAAATTATTATTGCAGTGGTTCTTAAATTTTTTTTTTTTATCTTTGACTGAAAAGAAAAATATTATTTTGCAACGATTTTGGAGTTATGTATTAATTATTTTTTTTATTTATTACTTGAAGCAATTTTAGCGAGAAAGGGGAAAAAATAAATAAAACTAATGTAAGATATAATTGAATCATTCCAAAAAAACTTTTATTACACTGCTTTTGAAACAGGTATGGGACTATTCCATCCGTTTTTTAGTTCATTAGCCACTGAAAAGCGGAACGGAAATGGATGAGTAATACTGTATCAGCCACTCCTTGCGCACTTTGTAAAACCGCAGATTCGTCAGCTTACAAAGGAAGCGGTCTAATGTAATCTATGTTTATTGCTAATTAATTTGAAGAGATTTGCGTTATAAACATTCAGAATCGATGGGACAGATGGCTGCTAAACTTCCTCAATAACCCAGCTGTTATCGTTTGCCAATTTTCTCTTCGTATTTTTAGAACTTTTTTTTTTGTCTTCAATGCCAGAAAGATTTATGAAATAATACACGGTTATTTTAGATTATTATTATGAGATTATTAGGTATCGAATGTAACAAAAACCTCTTAAAAAGTGATTAAAACAAATGAGATGATGCCGATTACTATAATTATGGTAAAATGCTACTTTATTGCAATTTATGTGTTTAGGAAATAATTATTATATAAAAATTATTTTGAAAAACATAATTTTAACAGTACTATTAAAATTTTAATCAATATTAATCGGTGGGCTTCCTGTTCCGCTGATATATGCCACGAATATCACCGACGGGGGGTGAGCAGTGGACATTGTTTTCTGGGAGAAGTTTTAACGATTTTTTTTTTTTTTTAGTGTCATATAGGTTTGGTTTGTTGCTCTACGGTCATTTTGTGCATACTTTGGGCTAATTAGACCAGACCTACAGTTTCATACGGATTCCGAGCCAGTAACAAACATCCATGTCACTGCTAGCATTCGAACCTGAAGCCTCGGGTACTAACGACCAGAGCCATTCTCACCAGGCATTCTGACTATTGATGTGAGATGCTTTACGCACGTTGTCCGTCAAGTCTCATTGTTTCTGATAGTATTGAGTGCAGCGGACTCCACCAGCAGATTCGAATCTTAGTTCTCCTGCATACTAGTTACCAGTGGGCCACAAATCGAGCATTACTGTCTCGCAGAGTTTGTATCGTTAAGTTTCACTTATTAGTTTGCTTCAAAATCTTTTCTTGATAACGATAGCCATTTAGATGATAAGCATGGTGTCGGATTAGGGTTGTCCAAAGCTTCTGAAATTAAAAATTTTACATATTGAAATATTTATGCATTTATTTTATATTTTAAAAATTTAATTACATATATGTACAAATAATGAAGATTTTAAAAATCAATTCATATACCCATTTTTTTTTCTCCCTAAGATATATCTTGAGTTTTTTTTTCTCTGTTTAAATGATTAAAATTTCTTGATTCGCTCAGTGGTATAAAAAAAAAAAAAAAAAAAAAAAAAGGTAACTTTCATATGAAAAGGAATCAACGATTATTTATTATTCAGTTACATTTATATGTCACTGTGGAATTTAATTTTTAGTTTGTACATTTTCCTAACTTTTTATTTATTTATTATTATTATTATTATTTTTTTTTTTTTGCTTAACTACAATTGTTAAAGTAGAATATTCAATGTGTGGCACGAGATAATTTTTTCTCCCATAAAATGCTACGCAAGGAAATTAAAAAATAGGACATCTATCTCTGTTATATATGCTTCTAAAGTGGTGTAATCATATAAATTTGCTATATTTTATCGCATTCTATATCCCATCGAAAAATATAGGCACCGATAAAGAATGCCATTTCAAGTTAATTACAATTCATATACGTGTAGAAATGATACAGTTTGTTTTTATTCAACTTTATAGTAAAAAAAACTTGAGACATTAATTAAAAATTGTACAAAAAAAAAGTTATAAAAATTGAAAATAATATGTTCCATAAATATAAAAATCGTTTGAATTAAAATTAAAAAATTTTTAATTATCGTCTGTTCTTTTAATTTATTATATTTCATAGATGATTAGTTATTGACAATCCTTTCTAAATATCTTTTGATTTGTATTACTTATAAATCTTTAGATATATTTTTTAAATGTTCGAGAGCTAAAGAAATTTCAAAAGAGGGAGGCTACCAAAAATATTAGATTTAAAAGTTAAAGAGAAGCATCTGAAAGCCCTCTTCTAAGATTTTAAAGTTATTTTTGAGGAGCACTTATAAAATTTTGCAAAAAGTCTTAATAGGAGAAACGGTAGACGAAAGAAGATATTAAACAGGGCATCTAGGAAAAATATGTTATTATAAAGAATTGCTTCTACATTTGGGAGTATCGTAAAATACGAGTCATGGAAGTATAAGAGATTTTAATATAATTTTCCTGAGAATGTTGAAGAATCTAGCTCACCATAAAGCAATACGACTGAATTGGATAAAGGAAATGATGTCTTATGATGATAAATGATTAGCTACCATATTTAGTGATGATAAAAAAAAAATGTAATTTAGATGAACTTGATATAAATTTTACTGGCATGATTTGAAAAACGAATCATTGAGAAATTTTTTTAGTAGGCTACAAGGTGAAAGATCAATAATGATTTGGGTTGATGTTAGACTTCATGGCCAAACAAACGTACTTTTGCAGTAACAAAATTGAATAGATAATTTAATTCCTCTGCTGGATTTTTTAAGAGGATCTGATTGTGTTTGTCAACAAGACAGACCATGGACACATTTTGTCTAGCTTGACAAATTTATGGTTTCAACATAATAGTATAAAAATCATAGATTGGCCTGCACTTAGACCGAATCATAATCTTACGGTGGATGGAAGAGGAGTAAGTTATCTCGAAAAGTGTATAAAAGTGGACGCCAAGTTTTTTCGATCATGGAGCTTAAAGCAGCGACTGAGAAAATATAATGTGAATTGTGCCTGAATTTATGCAAAACACAGTTAATTTGGTTTAGTTTGGCACTCTACGGTCATTTTGTGCACACTTTGGGCTAACTAGACCAGGACCTACAGTTTAACTTGGATTCTGAACCACTAGCAAACATCCATGGCAACGCCAGGATTCCAACCTGAAGCTTGAGGCCAGATCACAGGCCAAGCCGCCGCAAATATAGTTAAATTCAATGGAATTCGTATAGTATTTGATGTGCTAAAAAGTTAATTAAAAAACATTTAAACATTAGCATTTGTGTGTATGAGTGAACAGTTAATTTTAAAATTTATCCAAAAAACTTTAGCGATTATGAATATGGAACATCTATTTTTTGCGATTTATTAAAATAAATAATAAATTTTTTGAATTTTTCAATAAATTAACCGTTAAGGATATTTCTTATAGTGTTTGTTTATAATCATACACGGCATATATTACATCCGTTTTATTCTTAATTTTTTTTGTGAACATATTAAGCGTCTGTCTTTATTTTTAGACATTTTTAATAGAACGCATCAGTAATAAGTTACACAATAATTTTTTGTGTTTTTGTACTAGATTTATAAAATCATTATACAAAAACATTTTTGTTATGTAATTATTTTGGGTGGGCAATTTTCATTCCCTCCCCCCAAAAAATGACTGAGTGCACAAAAGATATTCAGGCTTGTACGAAACTCTAGGGATTTCATTAAAACATTCGATAAGCTGTTATCTAAAATTAAGCTGCTAACCCCTCGCCCATCCCTAAGGAAAATCTCAAATGCAAATCGTTTGATAAGCTTTTATCTAGGGGAGGGAGAGAAAAAATTGCGGGAACAAACGCTATCTGGGCAACACCAAGTCACCCTGCAGCCATCTTGGTCACTAAACGCACACATCAACTTCAATCTTCCCCATATTTTTTTGACATCCCTTTTCAGATGATTGCATATATGAATTCTTATCATGCCTTTTTCATTGCTTTTATCACTGTTGTGAAAAGGAAGGGAGGGAGGGAAAAAAATTCCCCGAAATCCCTTCAAGTTTTGACTCAACCAAAAACCATACTCAAGGGTGGAGACAGGAAATTCTTCTGACAGGATGCACATGATGTGTGTTCCACATTTTCTTCTTAAAAGAAAGTAAAAAGAGAATACAAAAATGAAAAAAGAAAAGTCTTCCATGTTCTTCGCCGGCGAGATGGATAGTAAGCTTGATTTTAATTGGCATCGAAAACGGAACGCCGAGGAAATTAGACGGGTCTATGTATCTCTATAACTTGTTTCAGAAAAAGAAAAGTGTGCTGCTGCTCGTAGGGTGGGATGTGGCAGTATTGTGATTATTCTTCTCCCGAAAAGGAACCGCTGGGTCTTTAAAAGACGTGATTAATAAGGGAGGCGTGACGGCAAAAAAATGAATAATGGCGTCATCGATTTCGTGTTCCTTAATTTTGTTGTGAAATTTTTTATTGGGACGAAACCAGATTCCTCGGATTGTGGGCCGACGCGTAATCAAGTGGCGATTCTTCTTGGCTGCATTGGCGAGCATTCCTGAGGGAATTGCTTTTTTTAAGGGGGAAAAAAAAATATGCTATCATGTGAAAGTTATAAATTGTATCCGGTAGTGTTACTCAAAACTTTTAATCTTTGTACC